>MU278371.1:0-19652 GCA_022385755.1 Trametopsis cervina | reverse complement strand
CCTTTGCGCTCTGCACCTATGCCCAGGGTGCGGGGTGTAATAGTGGACGTACACTTATTGTGTGCGGTGCAGACTATTAGCCGTATGGAAAGGAGTAACTGGCACATCAGATCAGCGTTGTAATATACTATGTATACTACGGTACATCAAGGGGTGTCTATAGCGGTGTGCGATGTGCAGCCAAAGGATTCAAGCTGGGTAGCTGACAGGCCTGGATAGTGAGCGCCCGTGAAATCCCTAAGGTAGGACAGCACGAACCAGACATGCAAGACATATCAGTCTGTCTCAGACGCGTGTCGTTTCGCTGATGTAGACTCCTCCTCTCCCCATCAACCCCCCCGCACCGAATTTCTTGAGCTTGGTGCCTTCATAGGGTCATTGGCTTCAACCGAACGACAGGTTTTAGGCACGTGTAGCGAGTCCGCGGCGTCTGGAATTGGTGCTTGAGCAAACACGAATACAGAAATGATGGACAGCGGGCTCCGGAGACGATCAATGGACACAGGTAGCGATGGTGAGTAGGATTGTGTACACGAATGACGGATATTGACATATAAGTGTACTTTGTTAAAGGCGACAGTCTTAGTGACTCTGACATGCCATCTAACGTTGAAGAGCTGAATGGGCAGACCGGGGAGGGTTTGCACCAGAAAATCATCCCTCCATGTGGTCTGAGGCCCGTCAGTGAGCAGGGGCGTTTGAGTGAAGAGGAGCGTTTCAGGCAGCAGTGTTTTAGGGAGAAGGAGCATTTGAGGGATGAGAAGCGTTTTAGGGAGGAGCAGCGCTCGAGGGAGGAGGAGCGTTTGAGGCAGGGTATCCGCAAGCGCTGGATCAATGGTGCGCATCCATCTGTGAAGCTCAGTCTCTGCCTTTTGCTGACAGAGAGGCATCAGTGACCTGGCCAGAAAGCACCGGGAAATACGCGACAGCCCACGATCTTTCGCCGGAATTATTTGAGACTATCATACGCAACGCGGTCAGAGGATATCATCCCAGGGGCGCTGTGTTAATCCTGTGCAAGTGCGCGCTTGTTGCGCTCCCGTGGGCCAAGTTCGCTCGAGCTGTGCTTTGGGGCGACGTGCTCAATTCCTCCGATCCCAACGAACTCCACTGGCTGAGGAAATTGAGAGACGCGCGGATGCTGAGGGACACGACATTCAGAGGCTGTCCCCGCTTGACGCCCATCATCGACCTTCTCACACAGATCCGCGTCAAACCAATATTTGACGAGAACCGATCATGGCTGCATGTAGTCGCAGCTATTCCCAAGATTCGCAGCAAGTTGACAGTTGTCAACCTTGATCGCAATCATAACCCCAAAGCCTTTGACTGGACCCTTTCGAAGATGCCACACCGAGGCACACCATTTGGCACCGCTGGCTTCCCCGCCCTCGCCAACCTCACACAACTCCGGCTCTCCAGGCTCCACTTCGCTCGATTCTCAGATCTTGTCATGCTCGTACGTCATTTTGCCTGTCCAGAAGAGATCAGGTTTGATCGCGTGACGTGGGACAAGACTGATGTACCCCTACATTGGCCTCCCCGATCCGTCCACAGGAAGTGCAATACTGGAATCAAGAGCATATTTCTTACCAATTGCACGGACAACCCGCTTGGTGCTATAGCAGCTCATACTCTAGATGCTCGGCTCCCTGTACAGACATTGACATCACATGAACGGCTTCAAGTCCAGCATCTGTTTCAAGCCTTGCGTGCGGATGGCCCGAGAGTGCTGGAAATTCGTGCGTCGTTATTCATCCGCTGTAGATTGCATACAGTACGCGGCACTCACCACATGCAGGTCTGGTTCCAGCGCCATTTCTATCCGAGCGTCTCGGTAATCTGCTCCTCACATGCAGTCATCCTGAACTGTATACGAAACCACAGGTTATAGGTGCCTTGCTAGTCTTGCCGCTGATGAAGGGTAGGAGGAAGCCTAAAATAGATGCCTTGCACAATTTCCTTGAGTCGATCATCGCTTTTCCTGGGCTGCGTGCTATCGGAGTCGCATATGAAGGCGTCCCGGATGAACACTTTTTCTCGCTGTCCAAAGGTGTTGACTTTATCTCACAGCTTCGCCCCGATGTCATATGCCGCGCGCTATGTCTTCGACCTCAGAACGCTCCCAAACATAAAGAATGGGTCGAGTATGAATGGCTGACTAATGAGCCTACAGGTATGCTATCATTCCTATCCTGTACTCAAGTCGCTATCTCTAATATGTTCACGTGTGCCACTAGGACGAGTGTGGAGTAAGTGTGTCTGTTCTGCAGTTGTACTCAGCTAAGATTGCCCAGAATGCGACAAGAAGGAGGATAAAGAGCATTCACATGCGTACACAGCTTGCGGTGATGCCCTTTTTGCACGGGCCATGACGTCTGCTGTAGAGGAACATATGCGCAAAACCCACTTCGCCCCATACGCGGAAACACAAGTGGTTGCGTAAGCGGATGGCTTGCTGTCAGATTTTCCTGATACGTCTCTGGTTTTATTTACAATCGATGCTCTTAATGATCTGTTCCAAGTAGTTCCCTCTGTAAATGGAGCAATTATATCTATGTATCACACCATTTGGATGCTACGTCTTCTCTTCAACATGTTTCTCCCTTTCCTCCCGCACATATCGATCGCAAGACATTGTCCCATTGTGCCGTCTATTTCGCAACCCACATGCCGTCATCTTCGCAGACATTTCTATTTGTGTTATGTGCATATACTCGATATTGCAGTGATATCTCTGCTACTATGAATCCGTTAGTGCAACTCCCGGCAATGTTATGCTATTACCGCGGTGGATACACAATCCGTATGCTCCCGTAGGCGTTTATGGACGCTCAGAACACACTCTTGTCTCGACATCGCAAACGGGGCAATACTTGTCGGTACAGGGATGGCTTCACACACAAGAACTAAAGTAATATACTCACCATCTCATGCCATATGAGAATTAAAGAGGACAACACGTCGCATGACCACCGCGGACTCTATTTTCAGACAGTCTCCGCCAGCATGGCCTACCACCTTGTCGCGTCCATGCACAGATGGTCTTAACGTCCTTCTCACTAAAGCAACGTCCTGCGGTCTCTGCCGACATGAGAAATCCCCTACTCGTGGTGAAGAGTTCCTCGGTATCCACGCACGCAAGGTCCACGGTCGGATCCAGTGGGAATGGGTGGTTCATGTCGACTATTGGAGGGTTTTTAGCTATTCTGCGCGGCACAGTGCCGTGCATGTCGAACACGAGTTGCGCTTGAATGCGGTCGTGCATATCTTAATCAGTCCCCTGGAGCAATGTCATTGCAGTGGTGCCACCGCTAGTTGGGAGCTGAGAGCTCCGGGAGTTCATTATGGCAGGCCGCGACGAGTCTGTCTACGTAATTGAAGGGCTCATTCTATTAACCAGGTGCCTTGATTGGATATCAGAGTCAGAGAATCGGTCTGAGCCAGCCCCACAACGAATCCATGGAGCATACGTTTCTGGTGAGAGGAAATACGGACCATAAAGCTATGCTCTGACATACAGAGTAAATTAGGCTCACCAGGAAGTACCGTTGCTCCTGACCCAGGCTCCGCGCGCCATCTAATTATGCATGCATCCTTTGCGTTGCATTACATGAAAGCGAGAGACGCACCGAATTCTCCTTTCCTCGCCTTCAAGACCCTCCAATCCCAACCGCGCGGTGAGAGGAAACCTAGATCAGTCTCGTCTCCGGCCCTCGCACCACACAGTATGTATCTTTCTTTAATGATTGACGCAAAAAATAACAAGCAGTGCCCGAGGTATTCGTGCGAACGAAAGAGGAACGACGCGTCACCGTTAGTGCATGAAGGTGTGCGAAAAGGCGCGGCAGCAGGAGCGCGCCTAACCTTATCAGCCTCCCACGTGCACTGTCGGGGCTGTGGCGTTTCTTTAAACGGCGACGAGTGGTCGTCTCTCCTCACACTCTCCTCATCTTTCACGTGAGCCCGTCGAATGAACGAATAGCGCGTATATTGGACGGAGGCTGGGTTGCGAGATGTGATGATGGCGGTAGGGGAGGAGCACAGGTAAGCATACGTCTAACTCGTGTATCAGGCTGTGTCGTGCTGACCTCGTTCTTTGCTTCTTTTCCATCTATTCAGAAGCGCAGCTGTACCTGTATGATATTGCACCATGCATAGGTCCTGTATTGAGAAGAGAAGGCTACACGGTAAGGGTCCGAACTCTGTCTTATTTGTGTCTCATCGATTGTTCCAGGTCTTCTGTATCCACCTTGCACCGCCCAACGCGATGTCTTCCCGCATAGCTCCTATGCAGCTGTCTGTGGAAACGTCCCTCTGGAGCTGTTGCAGGCTGTGTGAGGCTATGCCTAATGAACTCGTCTGGATTCAAGATGGGCATCGCATTGTCACTCAGGGTATGCCGCCCTCAACGAAGATATGCAGACGTTCCGAGAATGCAGGAATGGCATGTGTCAAGCGTTCAGTGAGCATCCGTGATGAGTGCGTGTACTAGCTGCTTTCTCCGCCTCATATTCGACCTTAACGCACCTTTGATTCCAGGTAGACCCTGTTATCTGTTTTCCTGCTACACGCTCGTACCGCTTCGATGGCCAGGATTCTCTCCCAATAACTGGAATCCTCGTTGGGAGTAGGCATTTTTCATTCATCCAAACCGAAGTAGATACTGACGACTCAAGTGCAGCAATTAGAGCTCTTACACGCCCGCGCTAGTGGACTGATGTAGCGAGTCCTCGGTTTTCGTACAAACGGCCGCCTTAGCGAGTTCGCTCGCACAACCTTACGCTGTTACTCTTAGCACGGCCCTGTCTCTGAACCCTTGCCGTGTCTAAACACGCTGATCACGGGAGGCATAGAAGATGGAAATGCGGGCGGTGTGAACGGATACCATTCAATTCATTCCCGCACGAGGTTGCCGCATGGATGTGTCAAAGCGTATTCAAAGTACGTGATACCGTATCGTACATGGTTCTGCGGTCCTAGAAGGCGGTGCAGCTGTCTCATGCTGAGCACAGCATCAGTATGGCTATGGGCTCCCTAGACGAGGAAAACGCACAGCCGTAGCATTGTGCCGTGTAGCCACTGCTCCCGTGCCCGTGTCGGTTCGCCTGTGCAAGGCGTCAGGCCGTACGTAGATATATGGTTGCAACGCCCCGGCTGCTGCCGTTGGTGCACTACCCCTCACCTTGCAAATACCCCATCACACTCTGAAGAGACTACCCCCCACACATGTCCACTCCCCCTGAAACCCCCGAGCGCGGCGCCTTCCCAGGGTCATCGACATCAACCGACGCACAGGCCTCAGAGTTACGCAGCGGAGGCGTGATGTCCAGAATTGGTGCTTGGACTGACACGAATAAGAAGACAGCGCAGGGCGAGGTTGGCAACCATTTTGGAAACATAGACGGTGAGCAGAGTTAGGTACACGGACAATGAGTATTGCTGCGATATTAACATACATCACACCTAGATAACAGTATTCGCCGGGCTAGGGCGTCACCGGATGATAGTGAGGACGCCGCATCGGGTCTGGGCGGGGTACATGAATTAACGCGCGACGAGCAAAACCGGGGGGAAGAAGACGAGGAAAGTGACGACGGCGAAGACGAAGAGGACCAGGAAGACGGGGAAGACGAGGACGCGAACGACGACGGGGAAGACAAGGACGAGGACTGGGACGACGAAGCCTGCGAAGAAGAGGAAGCTCAGCGGCGGCGGAGGGATATGGGGAGGTGGGCGGGGAGCACTTGGGAGCGTCTGCGTTGGACTTTGGAGGAGCAAAGGAGGGCGGAGGAGCAAAGGAGGGCGGAGGGGCAAAGGATGGCGGAGGAGCAAAGGAGAGTAGAGGAGGAGCAAAGGAGGGTAGAGGAGGAGCAAAGGAGGAGGGAGGATACCGAGCAGCGCTGGCTTTCATGTGCGCATCCATTCGTGAAGCTCAGTCGCTGCCTTTTTCTGACAGCGAGGCATCAGTGACCTGGCCAGAGACTACTGGGCAATATGCAACGGCTGCCGATCTCCCGCCAGAATTGTTCGAGGTCATCATACGCAACGCGGTCCGTGAAGATCCATATGTTCCAGAGGGGACTGTGACAATCCTGTGCCGGTGCGCACTCGTCACGCGCTCGTGGGCCAAGGTCGCTCGACCCATTCTTTGGGGCGAGGTGATCAAGGAGCGATCTGTGAAGAACTCGAGGGAGGCGCGAATGTTGATTGAGACGAAGCTCAGAGGCTGTCCGCGCTTGACGCCTGTCATCGACCTTCTCCCAGGGATCCACGCTGAACTGACGTTTGATGAAGAGCGATCGTGGCTGCACACGTTCCTCACCGCTATTCCCGAGATTCGCAGCAAGCTAAAAAAGGTGACCCTTAGTGGATCTGGGTCATTCAAACCCATTCCTCTGAAGACGCCGCACTGGGGAACACCTTTCAGCACCGCCGGCCTCCCCCCTCTCGCCCACCTCGCATCACTTTCCCTCCACAATCTCCACTTCGATCAGTTCTCCGATCTCCTTAGGCTCCTCCGCCATTTTTCCTGTCCAAAGTACATCCGCATGACTTCGTTGAGGTGGGACAAGACTGATATACCGCTGCATTGGCCTCCCAAATCCATACATAGCAAAAACAGTACTGGAGCCATGCGCAGATATGTTTGCACATGCACAGATAACACGCTTGCTGCGATAGCAGCGCACGCTCTTGATGCTTGGCTGCCTGTGCGGACATTACCACCACATGAGCAGCTTCAAGTGCAACAGCTGTACCAGGCCTTGCCACAGATTGGCGGAGACGTGCTGTATGCCGGTACGTCATTATGCGCCCGCTGAGACTGCGTATGCGGCACTCACCACACGCAGATCCGGTTCCAGCTTCTTTTCCATCTCAGCGTTTTGGAAATCTGCTCGTCACATGCAGTCACCCTGGACCGCACACGACACCGCAGGTCGTAGGTGTCTTACTGCTCTTGGAAGGCAGTTACATATCTGGAGCAGATGACTTGCGTGATTTCCTCAAGTTGGTCATCAATTTTCCTGGGCTGCGTGCTCTTGGAGTTGCATCTTACGGTGGCAACAAGAACAGACCCTCTTTGTCGCTTGCCAACGCCCGGGCCTCTATCTCACATATTCGTCCCGATGTCATATGGCGTGTACTGTATTATGAAGATCTGAGGATCAATCACAAAAAATGGATTGAGCTGGACAGTCTGACCAGGGAGCCCACAGGTATGCCGTCAGCCCCGTCCTGTACACAAGTTGCCGGCTCTGACATGCTTACATGTACTGTACCACTAGGACAAGTTTGGGGTAAGTGGATCTGTTCTGCTGTCGTACGCAACTAACATTTCCCAGAATGTGACAAGGAGGAAGACGCAGAGCATACTCATGGATACGGAGATTGCGATGAGGTCGTTTTTGCAAGGGCGATGTCGTCTGCTGTAGAAGAACATATGCGCAAGAATGGTTCTGCCCCATACCTGGAAACACAGGCGGTTGTGTAGCCGGATGTCTTGTTGTCGTAATTCCCAGTACGTCCTTAGTTTCGTCCACAATCAGTGCTCTTAATGATTCTAAGTTGTTCCAGATGACTCCCCCTGTCGATGGAGCGGTTATAGTACGACGACTGTATGCATCACCTCGTTTGGATGCTATATTTCTCCTTTTCCCCCACGTGTTTTCCCCCTTCCTCCCACCTATATCTGCTACGAGACATTACCCTATTATGCCGTTTCCTTCGCAACCCATGTGCTATGATATTTATTGATGTCCTTGTATACCATCTGCTATCGAACTGTCTCTTCTACTACTGCGTGTTACTTCCGTATACACGCTTATCCTCCACGCTCCTCCATTCTGTGTTATACACTTCGTTGTTGTATCGCAGCTGTCACGCCAATGCCATCATTAGCTGTATTGCTTTGTTACACAAGCTTTTCCACCCTATCGACGTCGAAATTTAGGGAATGTTCATCGGGATCGGAGTGCTCTCCCAAATAGAACAGCACCGCGGTACGGATCATGTGCCCTAATGTACGGTACCCAAAATACTACCTCCAACATTGCGACTTATGGCATCTGTACCCTTTACGTTCATCACATGCCATGCTGCGATCTCTCTCCGGAATATATGCAGGAGTGTTTTCACAACGTTCTGCCCTCCGTTGTTGAAAGGTGCTGCTTGTGTCACCATCGCGAGCAAATCCTCCCCGCAGTTAAGATTCTCCAATATCCACCTGCACCAGCCTCCTGAATGATTGTGGAGGGAGCGAGCAGTCTGTCACCGTTGCCCTCACTTCCTTGCGACTTGTTCGCAGCGGACTCGTCGCCTGAAACAGTGCGCAATACACAGAGACTCCCGCCGTGCAATTCGAGCCGGTGCGCTTGAGCGAACGCACAGCTGTGTAGCACGATCTGGACTTCCAAGAGCTCGCTTCAGCAGGCTTCGACAACTCGGTCGACTCGATGCTGCCTGAGCCGAGACGTACATTCAAGCTTTGCCCTGCAACGGCACATGTAGTAGATGCAGAGCCGTGAGTATTTAGCGCGAGGCAGGGTTGTGGGGCAAGGTCTGGACAATTGCCTCGCGGTTCTTCGCGTTTGATGGAGGTTGGGCAGCGGTAGTGGGAACACTGGTAATGGGCCCAAGTGCTGTGAAAGAGCGTATCAATTCTATGCTCAAAAGCGATCGCACAGACAAGTTGAGTTACACGCACCGGTCATACGCTCCACGATGGTTCTCTGTCGCAGGCTCTGCAGACCAATCCCCTCCTGCGTCGCAGCGGTATCGCAGACCTGACTCAGTGAATTCATAGCAGAGCTGGATCAAAACGCGTATTGCACTGGCTTGCCCGTAATGTCATGTAGGATGTATGCTGACTGGACATCCAGATTCGTTCCTTATCGAGTTCACGCTGTACAGAGCGACGACATAACTCACCCGTTTCTAACGATCGAGGACTTTGGAATACAATTAGCGCAAGAAGCGGAGTTTATGATGTCTTCAGTAAGCAAATTGGAGCCGTATTTGCGGTGAATAGAAGGTCGATATGTGCACGGTGCCTTTCTAAGTGCGAATACGCTCTGGGACTCCGCACGTATGACTTAGAAGCAGCCGCATATCAGTTGGAGACGGCAACAGATTCGTCATTGCGCACCATACTAAACAGTTCCTCCAGAATCAGGCCCCTCGCGTTATCCCATTCCATACTTCAATCGTTTGTGTCGCATCTCCGGACAGGTCCGCGTCGTCCAATTTAAACCAGGTGCAATCAGTCGCCAATGATGAAGGACGCACGGGTTCGACCTCGCGAGCGTATATAACTTTCAAGACAAGGGGAAAAGTTTCGAGGTGCGAAGTAGAGGCTGAGGACGGTCAGGACGGAAACGCGAGATATCCAGCTCAGAGAAGAGAGAGAGGTGCGAGCTGAAGCTTGTCGTCGTTGAATTGGAAATCCATCACGCCCATCAACACATCACCCGCGTCTAACCTTATCATGTGGCGTTTAGCATCACGACGACATGTTCATGCTTGTCACGGTCCTCCGTTTCTCCAAAAGTTCTTTCCTCTCCCTTTCCCTCTCCCTCGAATTCTTGAGCCCAGATGAAGGTAATTTAGGCTCGCAGAAATAGGCAAGTGCCTTTGCGCGAGGCCCGTTTGTGATGGCTCAAGCTGTTCGACGTCCATCCAAACAGTTCACGTTCTCGACTTTTTCTCCAAGTAACCAGTAGAGAGATGGCCGTCGTATGTGACAGATGTTTGCAGGCTCTTCGGAGGGTGTGTGGTCAGCTTCCAAGGGTAACAATACCGTAGTGCGCACGTTCTCTGCATTGTTGATGTCTCACTCGCAGATTTTGTCCCTCAGGCAGAGGTGCTTTCCCACCGCCCAGCCCTTGTGCGCACAGGCTCGCAGATACCAGACCTTACTGCTCCGTCCCCTCGAATGATACTTTAGTTATCAGATGCAATTCTTTTCATTACTCTCACCGATCTGAAGCCCTCGTTACGGATGTACGACAGGTCAAACGCGTGGCAGGGTGGTGAGTACACAAAGTTTCTTCACGCTGAGTATCACCTCCCGCTCTCCGCGCTCTCTATCAGGTCTCAGCTGATATCTGTCTCCAGGTAAACTGAACGCCAAATATTTAGCTGTCAACTATCGACGCACTCGCGCGATAGCAAGAAGGCTTCGTATAGCTCGCTGTCTTTCCCCGTGCTCGTTGGTGGTACGTCACGTCTTCAACTTCTTGAAAGCTTTATACCACACTGACCTAGACGCAGATGACCTTTCGGATTCCCATGCAATATCGATGGGATGCGTCTCGGCCAATACGCGGAACACGTCCATCAATCAAACGTATTTATCGCCACCCGCACTGTTCCTTGCGCGAACTTACGCTGACAGATCCAGCACCGCACTCAACGCTCACCGGTTTCCCTCGTAATGGGATTATTATACTTACGGCTGGCATCGACCAGTCTGCTATGTGCACGTACAGTGGGCACATACTGCAGATCGATCTTCACTACACTGGCTACGTGGCTGCGATAAGGCACAGGTATTGCCGTTCTTCGAGGGCGGTAGAGCATGGTCATAGTTTCTGTGGGTCATTAACTTCTTCATTAGTCATTAATGGCTATTGGATTTGTCACCTCCCACCGCCTGACACACACTTCTTTCCTGCGCGGCTCTGTTGCGATTCCTCTCAATCTTACCTTCGTATCACTGAAGGCTGTGACCCGGGTGTGCAGACCAAATCGCTACCGAAAATGTACTGCCTACAATGGAACTGAAGGCGTACTGAGCAAATGGAACTGTCGCATTCTAAACCACAAGTGAGTACAGCCTCCAGCGAGTCTTTCTTCTGTTCTTCCTTGTCAAGATCCGACATCAACGCGTCTTTGTTTCCAGATAAGCCTCGTTATCTGCTTTCCCCCGCGCTCGACTGCCGATGTGCATGTGATGTACTTATTGGTGGTGCGCTTCTGTGTTCCTCTCCACAGCCGTGTTCCCACTGGTAGATGCTGACCTCTGGACGAAGCTGCTATCCGGTCTTTATCCCTACAAATCAGCTATCGTCTAGAGAATGTATGTTTCCAGGTGGGGCAGTGTAATTTATTCAAAGTACATGATCGCATCTCTCACATGATTTCAGAAGCTGTGGTCCTATATTCTACTGCATGACGTTAGCATCTTCACAGGTCCATCGTACCGGAAACGCACACTGTGGCACATAATTGCAATCGCGGCTGCTGCACGTGTGTCGGCCCACTCGTGCGAGGCATCACGCCGTACGGACATATAATGGAAAACCCCAGGCGCTGCGTTGAGTTGATCCCTCCTCACCTTGCAAATACTGCATCACAGTCTGAAGAGACTACTCCCCGTACATGAACGATTCGAGTGATACCTTGGGGTCTGCCCTCTTCAGCCAGTCATCTATATCAACCGGAGCACACTGCTCGTTCGACTTGTGGACAACTGCAAGGGGATATTCCGGAAACATCGATACAAACACAATCGACGACGATCGAGCATACAATGCTGGATACCAATATGGTGTGCAAAGTTATGTACATGAGTGACAAATATTGATATCCACGTGTGCTTCAGTGTCAAACAACAGTACTTCTTGCTCTTCCGCCTCATTAAACGTGGAGGAGCTTTTTCTCAAGGTGAAGGAGCTTTCGGAGGAGGAGGAGCGTTTGAGGGAATAAAAGCGTTTGAGAAAAGAGGAGCGTCTGAGGGAGGATACACGGGAGCGCTGGCTTGAAGGTGCGCATCCCTTTGTGAAGGTCGGCCTCTGCGTTTTTCTGACAGCGAGACATCAGTGACTTGGCCAGAGACTACTGGGAAATATGCAACGGCCGCCGACCTCCCACCGGAATTGTTCGAGATCATCATACGCAACGCGTTCAGTGAATACGAATATGATGGTCGCCAGAAAGCTGTGGTAGTTCTATGTCGGTGTGCACTTGTCGCGCGTTCGTGGGCTAAGTTCGCTCGACCCATTCTTTGGGGCGATGTGCTCAACTCCCCCAATTACTTTGAGGTCCATCGGCTGAAGAAATCGAGGGATGCGCGGATGTTGATGGAGACAACACTAAGAGGCTGTCGGTCCTTGATACCTATCATTGACTTTCTCACACAGATCCGCGCCGAACTGAGGTACGACGAAGAACGATCATGGCTGCACATGATCGCCACTATTCCTAAGATTCGCAGCAAATTGGCATGGATGTGGCTTGATGGCAAGAATGCCCCTAAGGACTTCGATTGGACCCTTCCAAGGACACCGCACCGGGGCACACCATTTGGCACCGCCGGCTTCCCCGCCCTTGCCAACCTCGCCCGCCTTGAGCTGTCCGATATCCACTTCACTCAATTCTCCGATCTTGTCGTGCTCCTCCGCCACTTTTCCTCTCCAAAGGCCATCTCCCTCCGTGGTGTAACGTGGGACAAGACTGATGTGCCGCTATATTGGTCTCTTCGACCTGTATACAACAAGCGCCCTACCAGAATCAAGTATATATCTGTTCAAGGTGGTACAAGCAACACACTTGCTGCGACAGCTGCCCATGCTCTCAGTTCTCGGCTACCTGTGCAGACATTGCCACCGCATGAACGGCTTCAAGTCCAACAACTATTTCAGACCTTGCACCCCGATCTCCACAGAGTCCAGTTTATTTGTACGTCATTATGCATCCACTGAAACTGCGTACACTGCACTCACCACACCCAGGCTCGCTTCCAGCGCCCTTTCCATCCGAGCTTCTTGGACGTATGCTTATCACATGCAGCCATCCTGAACCGGACACGACACCGCAGGTCATAGCTGCCTTACTGATTATGCCGCACATGGACAGTGAGAGGGAGTCTCATAGAGCTGTCTTGCACAGTTTTCTCGGGTCTGTCATCAATTTTCCCAGGCTGCGTGCCGTCGCAGTTGCATATTACGGCGTCCCGGATGAAGGCCTTTTTTCGCTTGCCACAGTTGTTGCTTCTATCTCACAGCTTCGCCCCGACATCATATGCCGCGTGCTACATCGTCGAGATCACACCTTTCCCGAAGCTAAAGAATGGGTTGAGCTTGAATGGCGGATCAATGAGCCCACAGGTATGCCGTCATCCCTGTCCTGCGCTCAGAATTGATAGCTTTGATATTCTTATGTGCCGCTAGGACACGTGTGGAGTAAGTGGGTCTGTTCTACAGTCGTACGCGGCTAACATTGCCTAGCATGTGACGAAGTAGAAGACAAAGAGCATTCTCATGGGAGCGACAGTTGTCAGGCGGCCGTTCTAGGAAGGGCGATGTCGTCTGCTGTAGAGGAACATATGCGCAAAACCCGCTTCACCCCATACGCGGAAATACAGGCCGCTGCGTCAGCACGTGGCTAGCTGTTGTATCTTTCTGGTATGTCTCTGGTCCCGTGTACAATCGATGCTCTTAATGACTTGTTCGAGGTAGTTCCCCTTGGGAATGGAGCAGGTGTATAGTTCCCCACTTGAGCGTGGCTCCGTAGATGTCAGGGAAATTGTGCGCGGAGGATAGTTTTCGATGAGAAAGTGTCGACGTCGAGTTCTAGCGTCACGCACAACACAGCGGCACCTACTGTATAAAAGTCCCAGGCCTGCTAAGCATTATCGTATGAATTGGACCGAAGATGTCGATAACATAGTTACGAAATGTCAACTTAGCTGCATCTCCCTCTCGCTTACCCTATATATATTTCCCTCACACAGCCACCAAATCCCAGTCGTAAGTTGTTATAGTTCAATGACATCGCAGCAGAGAGACATGGATGCGCGTTCCTGGGAGTGTGCACCATCAGTTGATCATATTGGCGCCTAACCTTATCAGCTGCTCACGTGTGCCTGGGCGTTGTGGCGTCTCCAAACCGCGACGACTCATCTCTCCTCGCACACTCCCCTTTTCCGCACGGGCCCCTCGAATGGACGGATGGCCAGCCCATTGGACATCAGGTAGATTCTAGATCGTATTGATACAGTGGAGAAGGGCCACAGGTAAGCGTCATTCGTCTGACTCGTATAGCTATGACTGGCCTCGTTCTCATCTGACACATTGCTCGCTCTGACAGGTTCACGCACCCACTAGAATAAATGTGGGGCGAGCTTCCCTCTGTTATACAAATTCAAGCAGCTAATCTTGCGCAGAAACCTCTTTGCCCCATATGCGAGCATAGCGGTGGGCTGGTGACAAGACACATCCAGAGCGCGAAAGCATGAAGATGACCGTAAACTATGATAGCAGACGGAGCCGATGAGAATTACGGAAAAACTTTCCTGTACGACGAGAGCACGGGACTAAACGATAGTTACGACAACGAAAGCAGAGAAGGTGTTACGAATGAAGCATAGGGGGAACCAAACGAGCGAGAGCAATAGTCATTGGGGGTTACTAGATCGAGGCATCGAGCTCCCAATGAAGCTTTCACTGACTCTCCGCAGGTCCAGCGCGGACCGCTGCACGGTGTGTCCTCTTCAGGCTTTTAATATTCAGTTTCACTACTCCTCGATGTCAGCTTGCAACGCATACTCCAAAAGCCTCTCGCGACGCATCAGCTTGCGCAGACAACAGAACACACGAAGGGCGGGGGCCGGAACTTGATTTACCCCTCCCAGGGCCGCTTCCGGGCGACGCGGGTGAAAGCAGAACGTACGGGTCTCTTCGATCTTGTCGCGCGTGGTACGCGGTGAAGTCCTTCGCGCAATCTCGGTGTCGGACAGCGTACGAGCCAGAGCGAGGGTATGAATGTAATCGTACCAAGAGCGCGACTAGTTACTGATGGCGCACGTCCACGTCCACGTCCATCGTGGGCAGAGAGCTCGGCGATCGGCATGGGGCGCTCGGGGCGCCGATTGTTCACTACGATGTCCGCGGCTGGTATTGGTCGTGAAGTCAGTCATAGATATTGTGATTTTGATTTTTGCACCAGCGTGCAGAGACAATCTAGACTGTACGTACCCGGACGCGCATGGTACTTCGGATCTGCTTCAGAACGTAGCTGATCGTGCTGCGGACAGTCTGTGCCTCTTCAGGCGAGCAGAACATGCGTCTCGAGATTTCGTAGGCCTCTGGATCGTCTTTCATGCGATCCTGCATGGAAGAGCGTGATCAGGACCAGCTGCGATTCACGTGTGGTGCCATTACTGTAGTAAGATTAATACCCAGACGGTGTCCACGGCATCCCGAAAATAGAAATGAGTGTCCGGGCTGATTATGATATCAGAAACGGACTGAGAACTCGTGACGACGCAGATAGACCACTTCGCGCGCGTCCATCTGTACCTCGATCGCGACGAGGTGGGCCTTCGTGTCGATAACCATTTCCGCGTGGCTGAGCTGCAAGGACATTCATAATCAGCAAGCCTCTCTGTGTACTTGAACGAGCACTTCACCTCAGTAAATTCAAACGAGTCTGTTAGGAGGTCTTTCTCTAGACGAGCTTGGGCGACGAACGTCTTCAGAGGTTTCCTATTCAGTTTATCAAGAAAGTTCCTATCTCCGTCGTTGCTGTCCCTACGCCGTCTTCTAACGATGGGCGAAGACGCGTGTGCATTGCTTGTGAGGGCCTGACTCGGAAGTTGAGCAGCTGCGGCCTGCACGACACCGGAGTGCTGCTCGACCCAGTCTGTCTGTCTTCCCCTGAACAGTGTCAGTATCGCCGTGTAAATGTGGATTTGTATCACGATGTGAGAAAACATACCGTGGATAGACCCCAGTGAGGCGGAAATCCATATATGGTTCAGATCAGCAGTCATGCCAGCTGAGGCGCTCGGCACACCTCGAGGAGACCCATCACCGTGAATGTCTTCTTTCACAGAGTTCCCTGCCTTCGAATGGGTATCGACGTCAACTGAAGCACAGGCCTCAAGCTCATATAGTGAAGGCGTGATGTTTGAAATTGGCACCTGGGCCAACACGACTAGGGAGACAATTGGGGGCGAGCTCAGACACCGTTCTGGATACGTAGACGGTGAGCAGGCGGACGATGGAATTGCTGCTATATTAACATACATCCACACTTAGACGACAGTATTCACAAGCCTGACGCATCATCTGATGATAGGGATGATGCTGTATTGGATTTGCGTAGAATATATGAATCCAAACAGGACGAGAAGCACCAGGAGGAAGCAGACGAGGACAAAGAGGATGAAGACGCTCTTTGGAGGAAGAAGGAGGAGCGTTTGAGGGAGGATATCTACAAGCGTTGGTTTGACAGTGCGCATCCGTTTGTGAAATTCAGCCTCTGCCTTTTATCTGACAGCGAGGCACCAGTGACTTGGCCAGAGAGCGCGGGGAAATATGCGACCGCCGCTGATCTCCCGCCAGAATTATTCGAGATCATCATACGCAACGTGCCAGGTCGATATGATGATCACAAGGATGTTGCACCAATCCTGTGCAAGTGTGCGCTTGTCGCCCTCCAGTGGGCTAGGTTCGCCCGAGCGATTTTCTGGGGCGATATAGTCAAATGTCGCGAGTTGAAGAGTTCGAGAGATGCGCGGATATTGGTTGAGACAACACTCAGAGGCTGCCCACGCTTGACGCCTCTCATCGACCTCCTCACAGAGATCCGTGCTGGACCAAATGTGGATGACGAACAATCGTGGCTGTATATGCTCGCCAGCATCCCTAGCATTCGCACAAAGTTGAAACACGCGATGCTTTATGGCGGCGATGACCCCAAGAGCTTTGGCTGGAGGTTTCTCAGGATGCCGCACCGGGGCACACCATTTGGCACCGCTGGCTTTCCCCCTCTCACCCACCTCACTGCCCTTGTGCTGTTCAGGATCCACTTCGGCCAGTTCTCTGAACTTGTCATGCTCCTCCGTCATTTTGCTTCTCCAGACCATATCAGCATCAGTGGCGTGACGTGGGATAAGACCGATGTACCGATGCCTTGGCCTCCTCGATCCGTATATAGCAAACGCAGTACTGGAATCAGGCGGATGGATGTCCATGGGTGCACGGACAATACGCTTGTTGCAATGGCGGCCCATGCTCTCGACGCTCGGCTTCCCGTGCAGACATTGCCGGGGCATGAATGGCTACAGGTACAACAACTGTCTCAGGTCTTGCACGCCAATCAATTGAATCCCTTGTATACTTGTACGTCACCCTAAACCTCTCTGAGAATGTGTACACAGCACTCACCACATGTAGATCCGGTTGGAGTGCCCATTCCGTTCGAGCGTCTCGGACGTCTGCTTATTGCATGCAGTCAGCCTGTGCCGTCCTCAGAACCACAGGTTATCGGTGCTCTTCTACTCCTCACTCATCGGGATGACGATCAGCATCAAGTAACCACGTTGCACGATTTCCTTCTGTCCGTTATCCATTTCTCAGGGCTGCGTGCCGTTGGAGTTGCATATAACGGCGACCACAATAAACTCCTGTCCTTGCTTGCTGAAGTTTCTGCCTCCGTTCCGCAGCTTCCCTCCGACATCATATTCCGCCTGATATGCCCTCGCGATCACACAGCTCTCGAACCCCAAGGATGGTTTGAGCTCGAATGGCTAACCAAAGAGGCCACAGGTATGCCGATGTTCCTGTGCTCGACATTGTTAACGTCGACATGCTTATATGCTACTAGGACAAGTGTGGAGTAAGTGTATCTACTCTACCATCGTACGCAGCTAAAGGTGCCCAGAATGTGACAAGGGGGGAGATAAAGAGCATTCTCATTCGGCCGAAGATTGCGGTCATGTCGTCTTCGCAAGGGCGATGTCATCCGCTGTAGAGGAACATATTCGCAACCATCGCTTCACCGCATATGCAGAAACACTAGCGGTTGTATAGATAGCCGCCTCGCTTCGCTGGTACGTCCCTTATTCTGTTTACGATTGAACGTCTTCGTGAGCCGGTCTGGACATTGACATTGTAGAATCTCCACCGGCATTGAAGGTGCCCTCACAGATAGTACTAAGCTGGAGTATCCACTATGCACCACAACCTGCCAAAAATACAATACGACGTATGGCTCCTGCGGCCTCTGCTTTCCTTGTATCCAGCCCCGATCTTTCCCTCGAAGTCAGCAAAATCGTCTTCGTAACGTTCCAGCGCAGGGGCCGGCAAACGCATACGGTGACCGCGAGCGTCCAGTCATCTTCGGCACTGCATTTGTGGCTGCCCTCAAAGAGCTGCCAGCAAGCCGTATGGTGAAACAGTGCACAATCCGGAAGGCAGGCTACTGATCTCGCAGAGTGTGCGCCGTCGACCGATCCCATCTTATCAGCTGCTCACGTTCCTGAGCGTTGTGGCGTTCTCCATGCGACAAGTCATCCTCCTCACACAGACTCTCCCCATTTTTCCCGCAGGCCCCCCGAATGGAGATCTAACTAGTATATTGGACGTGGCCATGACTTTAGGTCGTAATTATGCAGTAAAGAGACATTTCGGGTGAGCACCGTCCACCTAACTCGTGTAGCTGTGACTGACTTCGTTCTCATCCTTGAACATTGCTTCTTCTGACGCGCTCATCACCCACTAGGTCAAACTTGGACTCCACTTCTGTCTTATCCACAAAACCACAAAGCTGACTTCGTGCAGAGTGTGACAAGCAAAAAGATGGAACGCATGCAGGTAGGTGCATGCGAATTGTGTGAGGAGGCTGTCTTGGCTGGAGTGGTGTCGTCTGCCGCGAACCTCTCGATGCCCAGGCGATCCGCCATCACCTTCATTTGATCTCATTATATGCTTGACAGATATCGACACAGCATGTACCAATAGTTCTTCGAGGTTCAGTTGGCAGCAAGTCATAATGATGACTATAGTGATTATATTGGTGTAAAGGATAACATTGCTCAAAGACTATTCCGTGTGTATAGGCACATTGCCCGTTGATGGTGACGTTGAGTACGTCACGCAGTATGATGCGCACGAACTCAGTGCACTTGCCGACTCCTGCTCTACAATCGCTGTTGAGGTTCCCCTGCCGGTTCTTGCGTCCTTTTTACCGTTCAAAGACCTGGTCAATTTAGCACGACGTCACAGAGTTCGTATCACTCAAACTTCTCGTACAGTCGCTGGTCTTGCGCGCGCTCTGTCAGGCCATCGCTGTGATGCTGCATGTTCTGTGATATACACAATCATTCGTGGACGCGGTTCTTTATCACCACAGTCGTCTGATGCTGAGTCGCAGAGTTCTACGCCCTTACTACCTGCTCCTACTCCGTCTGCAGTGTTTCCGCCCACTCCCTTAACTCCGCGAGATATTGCCGCAAAAGTGGCAAATTGGACGTTTGCACTTTCACCTACTAAGATTGCTGAAGGACCATGTGCTGTCTGTGGCCAGCTAACGCTACTTGCGAAGCAGACAATGGTGGCAATGTCGCAGGTGGATCTTACCCATCTTGTAGTTCCTGGCATTACCCGTACTGAACGGCTGCAGGCCTCTGATCCTATTAGTGACATACCTGGTCCTGTGCTGTACGCAGGGGGAATCACGCAGCAGGGCACCGAGTCCATTTTGAATATGTGTCCGCCTTGTCTGGCTTCAGTGCGTCGTCATGAAATAGGACGTCATAGTTTAGCAAACGGTTACGATTCCTGAGGTACGAAGTTAGAATCGTTCCAGTAACATCTAGCACATTGGGGTTCTGCGACCTTGACAAGTTTTGCCCTAAAGCGTGG